>JARHVA010003076.1:1280000-1282500 GCA_037957365.1 Torreya grandis | reverse complement strand
ACTTCTAAATCAAATATAATGTCTTTGAATTATATGGAGTCCTTGATGGAAAGTATAGGAGGGTTGGTCCCTCAGGATGACCTAGATGAAGAAGCCATGGTTGTACATTTAATCTTGTATCTTATTCAATGTGCTTTATGTTGTATATGTTTGTATACCAATGTGATCAACTTGGTTCTAGCTTGGTTACTTTTCACTGTATGCTCTTCAAAATAAGAACTAGGGATATTGATCATTTTGGGGAGATGAGAATACTTCAATTGCAAGATATCTTGAATGAAAATGATGACTCTAATGGTTGTGTATCATATATATAAGATCTTTCATTGAATACCAATTCATGAAAAAATATGTGAAATTTTCACTTTTCAAATTCTTTAGTCTTGGGTTGACAAGGATCATTAGTTCTTTATCAAATAGGAAATATTATATATTTTTAATAAGTAAATAAGAAATATTCCATATTTTACTAAGAATTGATTTACTATTCATAATGTCCCTCATAATTAAGCATATTAATTTCCATAGAATTTTCATAACCAAGCACCTTAAAGATACAGTACCAAAGGGTGATTTTCAAGTCAATACTCAGGAATAATTCCTTTAGGGGAATTAATTTAGACAAAATGTCTATGGTTATTACTTTGGATGGATATGAGCAAAAGTCTCAAATAAATTCTTTTGGAGGGATACTTCATGGTTTAAAGGGGAATTTAAAACTCTCTAAAGTGTAGTTTTAGTCTGAAGGATCCACTTTATAGGGCACTTGTCTATGATAAAGGTCCTAAAGGGTCTACTTTGTAAATGCCAAAGGGCACTTTTTGAAAATTTTGAAGGGTAGTTTGGAGGGTTAAAGAACATTTTTGACCTCTAAAGGAACTTTTATCCAATTAAGGGTCACTTAAAAGGACCCAAAGGACATGTTCAAAAAAGTTTTAAGGGTATATACCCCTAACTCAGAGGGTAGGTTCAAGAATTTTGAAAGGAAAATGCCTTTTAGAAGAAATCCTTCCTAAATTTTGTATAAGATAAAATTACCAAAATAAAAGTACTAAAGAAATGGCTATAGGGAAATTTTGAATATTCCAAAAAGTCTAAGGGTACTTTTCAAAAGACTTAAAGGGTATGTGGTCATTTGGAAAATGTAACATGGCTTAGTGTAAAGATACAATAGGGTAAGTTTGATTAAATCTGAAGGATAGGTTCACAATTGGCCTAAAATGTAAAGGTCAAAGGGTGCCTTAGGTTCAAGGCACAAAGGGTAGGTAAAATATTTGAAGGGTATGTCCTAGAGGATAAAGGACTAAGCCATTATTTCAAGGGTAGATTTTAAAAAAAAAAACCAAAGGGTATATGCCCTAAAGGATCTAGTCAAAGAGGATGGAAAAATTCAAATTGGAAAGGTCGATAGGCTAGATAGAAGGGTCTTGAAGGGTAGGTGGAAAGACATCGAAGGGTCTACTTTGAATAAATTTTTTCCCAAAAGGTATATTTCATAAAAGCCAAAAGGGTAGGTTAGTAAGATATAAGGATAACTTTGGGATTTTTGAAGGGTACTTTCATACACCTAAGGGTCATATTGAATGTTTTGAAGGATAAGATGGAGAAGGGGGTCAAAAGTGATAGTCAATCAGGAATTTGTTTTAGAAATTTGTATATGGCCCAAAATCCCTTAAGGTCAAAGATCCATAGGACATTTTTTTTAGGAGGATTGTATCAGACAAAAGTCCATAACCATTTCTCTAATTAAATGAGTTTTCCAAAATAATAAGCCTGAGGGGGAATGGTGCCAGTAATCTCCCAAAATAATTCATCTGATAGATGGCTTTGCACAAACACCAAAAGAATTAGTCTGAAAGAATTCATTCTATAGCACATAAGTTAGCCTCATAAAACATAATAAACATAATACCAAAGTCATAAAACCTAGCCAAATATCAACTACATGAGAAAAGGCAAAAAGGCCCAGATTTCTAAACTTTACATAGATCATATGAGGTGAAGTCCATATTGAGGTCAAAATTCAAGAAAATGTGGGTTCCCTTTTTCCTTTAAGGAAAAATGGGGGTGTTGGGTGTAACAAATGGTGACGTAAAAAGGGAATACTCTTGAGTATTTAAGAACCCAAAACTTTGGTTTTGTGAATCCTAAATTATTAATGAAGTGTGTCATAGAAAAACACTTAAACCAAAAACATGGAAGAGACTCCCAAGTTAATTTATACAACATACTTGACTTAAAATTTCTTGGGTCAGTGTGTGTTGAATGTGTAATTCATTTACCCCTTACTATGATGAGTCTTTGGAGGTTTTGATAAGGTTTTAGGTTTTGTTCTAGTATCCATAAAATCACTAAAACAAAGGGATCTTGAGCATTACTTTACTACCAGCTAGGCATCCATAGCCCTGACAGAGATACCTTGGGCTTATTCCTTTCTCTTTCAATTGCCTTTCTTAACCATGATACATGGTAGAGTGACCTTATTTCATCATGTGAGCTT
>JARHVA010003076.1:1230000-1275000 GCA_037957365.1 Torreya grandis | reverse complement strand
TCTCTATCAATTTTGATCTAATTTGTAATGCCCCTCCAAGGCAACCAGATATGTGAGAAATCTATGGAAAGATATTCATTAAGAATTTTAGACTAATCCCTACTTAGTAATTATTTATATCCTTTTGGTATGTCCACTACCAAGATATCGATGGTCATATAGACTCTAGGATCTGATGCTACTTGAATGTTTATATTATTCAACTCACCCACTACTAGCACTACTATCTTGTCTAGCTAAGAGATTGATCTCTTTGAAGGGCTGAGGGTAAGACCAATATTTTTACATATTGAAGTTAGAAAAACAATGGTGGATGATATAGAATCAACTAAAAAAATATGAATATTCTTATTGAATGATCTGATGATCAGTAGGAATGGTGGTACTTCAGGCTTACTCTTATAGACAATATGTCATCAGCCACTTTCACTTCTTTTGATCTATCTAAAGCTATCCTAGATTTTTTCAAAAGAGCCTTACCAATAATAGATTTTCATAGTAACTCCTTTTGTTTAGTGATTTAGGCCAACTCGTGAAGTGTGATATTTACCTTTATTTTATTCATATCTTCCATGATGTTGTATCCTCTAAGATTGATTGATTCCTCCTTGTTTGGTAGTGGATCATTCCATTTTAGAAGGGGTGGATTTTTATCTACCTTGGGATTAGGTAGAATTTTTGTGGTGTTTATAGGATTCAATGTGGTTAAATACTACTTGTTCTTCAAGTTATCTGCACATCTCTAAAATTGTTGGAAAGCATGAACCTCTTTTGAGTTGTCCTTTAGTTCATTATCATCTTCTCCTAAAAAAGGGAATTTGTGAGTTTCAAAAAATATTATTGTGCTAGTAGATCCTAGGTATTGAAGATATTTTGGTGGATTATTCATTTGATCTTTCCTAGTTACTTCCCTTTAAAAGATCTCAAATGTGTACAAAATTTGACGTAGTAAAGCTCACCATGTTGGGGTGTAATATGTATCCTACACTAATTTTGGAGAGCTATCTTAGAAATTTTGATTTTTGGAAGTATACTAGTCTACTTCACACTATTTTTAGGCTTATTGAATGGTCTGTTATATCTTGGGAGCCTAACATTTTGGTTGTCTATCTAAGTGTTGGCATTACCTAGTTTTCATTGTAGATTCAAAAAATCATTCCTCAATTTCTAAACCATTTTATAGATAGAATCCAATTTGTGTTTTTTATAATATTTAACTTTTAGAATAGTCATAGGGAGTGTGTTTTATTATTTATTCGATTGGTAATTCCCTCTTATCACATGGTTATTTAAATAGCCAAAATTAGGTTGCATAATTTGTGTCAATAGATGTAATGTATACATCAAATTCAGATTATAAGTAGGAACATTTTGTTTTACATGTAGTATTATATTAAACACTAGGATCCCATTGTTAAGTGCCTCAAGAATTTTTGGATTGAGATATATATTAATGTTAATGGCTTCCTTAAATGCTAACACTAGAGTAGTGGTAGTAGGTACTCTTATAAAAAAACATGGTGGTAATACAATCCAAGGTGTTTTTTACATCTCCAGTTCTAATGTTGGTTTTGGTTTGTACCCCAGGGTCAACTAATTACACATCTTCTACCATCTTGTGTTGAAATCATAGATAGGTTCATTAGGTTCTCTCTTCTTGCAGGTGAAATGCTAATACACTTGTCCTAGATTGGTGACCTTCCCAAACTACATAAGAAAAATGGTTTGACAATCCTCCCAATTGATGATGGAGTTCTTTATTAGGTTTAAATACTAATCATAGATAGAATCCATTAAAGTGAAAGGAAATAAATGACATGTAACATCTTCATTAACTACATTCTTTAATACCAAAGTGGATTTAATAGATTTAATGTGCTCTTTTGTAGTCCTAGGTCTAAAAGAGGAGAAGGATGGTAGATATTTTTTGAGGGTTATGTGGTAAATCATGCACATCCCCTAGGATGAAAATGATAAATCTAACTACCAAGGGTTTTCTTTAGGCCATTAGTTGATTAGTAAGTAAAGGGTTCCTTACAGGTGAAGGCTACCTTAATGGAGATGTATTAATTTGAACCAGAGGTATTGGCATGACTCTAGGTCTCCTATGGCTTACTAAGGGTGACACTAAAAACCCTACCTATGAACTAGATCTAGTCACTCTCCTCGGTGACTCTAGTGTAACTCTACACAAGGAGTAACCTCTATTATTCAGAAGGAGGCCCTCCTAGCACTAGTGAAACTGTTGATGTAGGTTTTATACACACCATAGCCATAATGATGTAGCCTCTAATGTTTTACTATCTTTATGGAGATAAAATCCACTTGAGGGCATGAGTTATAGGTATATAGTCTTTTACAACCTATTGATGGAATAGCTCGTAAAGTATGCAGGATTTAAAAAGGGTTTTTGGATAGAGGTGTGGTTTTCTAATAAAGTGAATTTTTACACAAGTTGGATGGGTGGTTGGTTTTTATTCTAAAATTGGTAGTTATAAATAAAAAAAACACAAAATGAGGGTTAGGTAAGGTATAAAATAAATCCTCATGGATTTTAGGAACTACTTCCCTAGCTAGTTTTTTGAATAGACCTATGTATTCTTAAACTAGTGCCTACCACTACTAGCAAATGCTCAAAAGAAACTAGGCATGGATATAAATTCATAGGGAGTGAGGTATAAGAAGTATAATAGCCTTAGATAAAGGTTGATCCTATTAAGGTAGGTGTTTCACACTTTTCAATAAGGGTTTTTGGCTCAGGCTAATGGATCATCCAAGGTAGCTATGGAACACACTTAGAAAACTATACCAAGAAAACACAAGTGCATATATAAAAATATATTTCAATATGACTTAATTATTTCAATTAATAACCTAATAATCTCTAATAGCTATTGCACATCTAATATTAACATACTAATTAAAGTGATTAAGAATCTATTCATAGCTTTAGCACATTAAAGATTTATTGAAATAAACAACCATAGAAAATAAAAACTAATGACATAACATTGGACAAAAAATAATCAAACACTTCACTTGATAACTAAAAGGCTTTCATGCTTTGTATTCCAAAATTATATAATAAAAAAATTAAATTGGGTGGTATAATAGTATTTATAGAACTTGGGGAGGCGTCACCTCATCCTCCAAGTCTATGCATGTATGTTACATGTGGTAGTTTGACATGTAGTCTTAACTATGATCAAAACCATTTAAGCTAAAAATATATAAATAATGAAATTTAATTTACAAAATAATGCAATGTGTACATGTTCAATAAAATACAAATTTAATATGTTTTAAATAATTATTTAATTTACAAGGAATATCTATATATATGCCACTAGGAATAACTCATGTAAAATCTAAGGTTGCATGGGCCTTTGTTGGAGTTGAAGTCAATGTAAAAGTTGAAAATGTATCTCCACTACTAGAATTTTGCTTTTTATTTTCTTAATTATCCTTGTAAACTTTATACACCGCCTCATGCTACTGATGAATGATGTCCAAGTTGATTAGTGAAGGCTAGTGAAGTCTTTTAGTTTATCCAAGGAGTCTTTCATTCTCATACTTGGTTATCTAGAACTTACTTCTAAAGATATCCACCTCAATCAAATTCTTTCATAACTTTCTCAACTCTATTTATATACTCTCCACTATCAAGCCTTGTAAACTTTGTTTGAAATTATTTGTAGTGTCCTAGACAATCTTATCAAAATTGATTCTAATGACCAACTTCCCTATAGAATCCCTTGCTTTAGATAACTTTAATTCATCTTAAATTTGAAAGACTTGGGTCTCATGAGCCTAATAATCTAACATTAATACCATAATTACCTTTATCCATTCCTTGGCCTCTTCATGCATGATAACCACCAAATTCAAGGTATTGGATGCCTTGAATGTTGTCATGAGATGAACATGACTTTATAATGAGTTGCCTATATAGGAAGCTAGCATCTTAAGCTTGGTATTATCTTGGGTGAGATAATTAAAAATTTGGTTCACTTGGGTCAGGTGAGGCACCATTTTTTCCTTCATGAATTATATGGCTTCAAGAGAATTATAACACTTGGAAGCAACCTCCCTCACCTCAGTTTCAATACTCATAGGAATGTGCACTATGCTAGATTACTCCTTTAATTTTTCAATTTGTGCTCAAAGTTCTTGTACTTCTTCTTTGAGTTCCTAATGAGCTACCTATGTGACTTCACAAATGGATACCACTGCATCCTTGTGGGATTGGTCCAGGTCTAAAAGGTTTTCTTCATATAAAATCTCACCTAGTTGCCTATTTTATCTCTTGGTTAGGGAGAATACTGGTTGTTTCTCTTCAAGAATGATGTTAGCACCCTAGTCATCCTTTAATTTTATCTTATTTACTATTTGGATGGAACTAGTTAGGGGGTAAAATAAGGTAGACATAGAGGGGAACTTGGTGACCATATACATAGGAATTTCCCCCCTCAAATACATCACCAAATGTGAAATATTTAGAGGTGTTTAAGCTATGATAACAATAATTTATTTTTTAGTCTCCATGTCCTATTTCTTCTACTTTTTATTTATCCTAGTAAAAACATGGTAAGGAATGCCATATGATTATAGACCAGTCTATTCCTCTAAATTGAGGAAGTGGATGGACTACGACTACATGGAGTTTTACCTTCCTTCTCCTATTCGAGCTTAATAAAGTTTCCTTTATATAAGTGGTATTGGGGAGTGGAAGGGAGAGTTGTGTTGATTATATATGGAGTTGGGGTTAACTAAGGTTTTCTTTACCCTCCTAGATGTTTTATTATTCTTGTGAAGCCTCATAGTAGTAGTACTAGTAGACACAATGGGAATGGCCATGGGAAAAGTTATAGTGGTAATGGTGGAGGGATCAATGGAAGGAATGGATGAGGTACAGGGAACTTCCACAAAATAAATAGATGTATCAATGATGGAAATTGAGGCTAAGGAAAAATTAGGAAAGAGTTGAGTACCTTCCAATTGAAGTCCAATGAGAAACCCTTGGAGACTTAAAGCCTTGGCTTCATCTAATTCAGTCTCCTTGTCTAAATTGTCTACCAAGTCTTTGATGATTACTTCATCCCCTTGTGGTTGTGAGTTGGATGTGGAATGGGTAAGATTGTAGATATTTTGTTGTGTGGATTCATATATGATTCCTTGGTTTCCTAATTTAAACCAAGGGGGTCCTTCCTTGAATAAGAGAGTCATGGGGGGAGATACTATTACTTGTGTAGTGGCTACCCTAATTGATGGAACATTAGACACATAAGGGATATACATAAAAATTGACATGGTTCTAGTGGTAGACATATACTCTTCATTAGAGTCCAAAATTATGGGATATACTTTGGCTCCTCATCTTCCTACACTTGACTCAGGAATCCTGGGATCTTTCTTGACTATCTTCAATTTTAAATTCAATGATAGTGCTTGAGATGAGAAAGCTCCTTGCTCCCCAGACTGCCCACTATAAAAGTCTAAATGTTTTTAATTTTTGAAAAGGGAACTTTGACTATCTAGTTCCTTTGTATAAATGTTGGGATCTTCTTGGATCATCCTTAAATTATCCTATTATAAACCACCAATATTTGCTTATTTTAATAATTCTTCATCTGATGTTGCATTCAAGAAGAGGAAGTCATATCAATATGGATGATGGTAGTAGGGGATGTTAAACTCATGTATGTGATCTTGTATATGTCCATGGGGGTCCTAATCTCTCTATGGAATCATATGGAAACCATATTATTTCTAATTTATTGCAATATCATGAAGATGTTTCTTCATGGTGTATGTTATCCCACTGATTATGACCAAGATTCCAAAAAAAAGGATTTTTTCTATCTCACCAAGTCCTCCTCTATGTTATTCCATATTTTAAAAGTGATTTACTACTCTAAAAACTTATTGGTCACATACTTTGGGAGACATATGGGATCCACCTTATTTCCCTAGACCAAGTTGACTGTAAAATTTAGATATAGTAAGTATCGACCCTTCTCTATCAAGTTCTTCAAAATATGTTCTCTAATACAAGACATGGGGGAGCCATAGATGGATTGCCACACCTATGTATATACATCCTCATAAATTATAACCATATGATTTTGCTAAGCATATACATGCATAAAATGATAATAGTTGCATATTTTGTTCTTTATACAATCTGTGGTTAGAGTCCATAGATTACCTAGGTCCTTGTAGCATGTCCCCATTAGTGCATCAACTAGATAATACATCATAAATAATTCCACTATTGGGGTGGGACATTTGTCCTTGTATATAATTTTTTTATCTTAACCTAAGGCTGATTACCTCTCCTAAGGCATAAGTCACATCATGTGATAATATCATAAACAATAAGGGCACCTAATATAGTTTAACAAAATAGATGCTTGGCATACCATATAATTGGTTGAGCAGAGCCATACCAATTCTCTAAGGGTCACTTAAAAGGTATTAAAGTACATGTTTGGGAAAAATTTAAGGGTATATACCCCTAACTTGAAGGGTAGGTTTAGGAATTCCAAAAGGAAAGTGCCATTCAAAAGAAACCCTTTAGAGATTTTGTATCAGATAAAATACCCAAAAAATAGTACCAAAGAAATGTATATATGGAAACTTTAAATATTATAAAAAGGATAAGGGTATTTTTCAACAAACTCAAATGGTATGTGGTCATTTATAAAAGGGAACATGGCCTAGGGTAAAGATCCAATAGGGTAAGTTTGACTGAATCTAAAGAATAGGTTCATATCAATTGGCCTAAAACACAAAGGTTGAAGGGTGCCTTAGGTTTGAGGCACAAAGGGTAGGTGAAATATCTAAAAGGTATCTCCTAGAGGATAAAGGGATGAACCATATTTTCAAGGGTAGATTTCATTAAAAAAAACCCAAAGGGTATGTGCCCTAAAAGATCTAGTCAAAAAGGAGGAAAAAATTCAATGTAAAAAATCTGAAGGGCTAGATAAAAGGGTCTCGAAGGGTAGGTGAAAAGACATCAAAGGATATAATTTGAGGAAAATTTTTATTGAAAGGTCTACTTTGAAAAATCCAAAATGGTAGGTTAGTAAGATAGAAGGATACCTTTAGCATTCTTGAAGGGTACTTTCATACACCTAAGGGCCATTTTGAAAGTTTTGAAGGATAAGCTAGAGGAGGTGGGTCAAAGGGGATTATCCATTGGGAATTTGTTTAGGATATTTTTATATGGCCCAAAATCCCTCAAGGTCAAAGATCAGTAGGCCAAATTCTGTTAGGAATATTATTTCAGACAAAAGTTCACAACCATTTCCCTAACAAAATGAGGCTTTCAAAAGAATAAGATTGAGGGGGAATGGTACCATTAATATATTGAAACAATTCATCTGATAGATAGCTTTGCATAAATGTTGAAGGAATTTGTTTTAAAGAATTTGTTCTATAGCACATAAGTTAGCCTCATAAAACATAATAAACATAATACCAAAATCATAAAACCTAGCCAAATATCAACTACATGAAAAGGTGAAAAGGCCCAAATTTATAAACTTTACATAGATCATATGAGATAAAGTCCTTATTTAGGTCAAACTTCAAGAAAATTTGGATTTCCTTTTCCTCTAAGAAAAAAAGGGGTGTTGGGTGTAACATATGGGTTAATATTTGTTCTACAAGGCCATATTATCAACACTTGGTCTATTATAAGTTATCTTAAGTTGTTTTAGGATTTATTTTCATCATTTAATTTGTCACATTTTGTCATGCAAGCTCTTTGTAGTTGGTTATTTTTAGCCTTATTTGTTAATAAAATATGGTGCATAAGTGTGCCATGATAATCCTTTTGGAAAATAATTTTTCATGTTTCTATTATATGATATTAATTTTACGTATTCAAAAAAAAAAAAAAAAAAAACAATATTAATAAGAATAATTAAAATATATTTAGTACATATTTTATCATAAATCACATTTACATCAATACTTCATTAACAACTAATAATATTGGGCTAGATTAGATGATCACTACCTATAATTTCATATTAATGCAAAGATAATTTTCACTCCATCCATAATCAAATAATTCATTTGGTATCATATCCTTGTTCAAGAAATGTTCAAAAGGGTTTTAAGCTAGTATCATAAGAATCATGGATTATATGAATTTTGCTTCTGTGAATATCACTATTTTTCAAAGGATATAATTTTGAATATTGGAGAGATCGGATAAAGGGATTAATTGTATGTAAAGTGGGTTAGTGATAATGTTATCCATGGATACACAGTACATGTAGATTTTAATAATTTATCTAAATATCATAATAGAATATAAAATGAAGAAGAAAAGGCAAATGCACAAGCTTTTTTCTATGTTTTTAGTGCCATAGACCCAAACATATATCCACAAATTGTTGGAAGTAAAAAAACTCATGAGGCATGGAATACCTCATAAATTTCATATCAAGGATCTATTAAAGTAATTTAAACACAAATAAAAAATCTAAAAATGAATTTTGAAAATTTGAAAGTGTCTGATAATGGAGTTGGAAAATATTGGAAAGGATTAATGAAATTGTCATAAAATGAGGGTTTATGGACAAAACATAGAAGATAGGAGCATATTAAGAATTTTTTTGAGATATATGAATAAAAAATGGATATATATTGTGATTAATCTTGAGGAGTATAAGGACATGAAAAATATATGTGCTGATGAGTTAGTGGGTTCTCTCCTGTCACATGAGGATAAGATGAGAGTACGTACATGAGACATAGAACATGAAAATTGAAACCGAGACAATAATTTAAAAGCCTAAAGTTAAAAATAAAAATAAAAATCAAGGGAGCTGAATGAAATCAAATTAAAAGTGGATATATCAAGATAACTTCATAGGTAAAATCAAGAGATACCTTGTCATTTTTGCAAAAAATTAGGACATTATAAAATATTGTAGGATATGGAAACTAAGAATCAAGTTAATCAAGAGGATGAAGAGAAGGCATTAAAAGATTAAAAAAAAAAGGTGAGGAGAAAGAACATTCATATTATTGTCTCACATGTATTATGGTATTATAGGAGGAAAATAATTTTGTCTCTTAATTCAGGTTGCTCAAATCACATGAAACATCAAAAGGATAGTTTAAAGAAGTTAATTAATTCCTTTAATTGCCAATTATAATAGGTAGATGGAATGTCCATCCAATTTAGAAGAAATGGAAACATGAAAATAACCATAAGTTAAGGTAAAGTATAAATGTTGGATGTTTATTTCTATCTAAATATGGATCCTAAGAGTGTTGATCATAATTTAATAGGAAACAATGATCATGATAAAGGATACAAGTCTTATAATCCTATGAGTAAAATCACAATTGTTTGTAGGGATTTTATTTTTTTAAAATAAGATGTATGTTGATTATAATCATATATATAAAGAGATAATAGGTGAAGGAGTTAATAATTAAGTAGTATTGATAATATTGAAGAGCATGACATTATTATATGTAAATTAATCAAAGTAGTAATATAATATGCATGTGGAAACAAGCATACATAGTGAAATTATCAACATAAATATTACCAATGAAGCATGTAGATAAGTATTCAAAATTAAATAATGAAATATGAATATAAATAATGGGGGAGGGATTCATGATATTGATCATGGAATTGGGAAATGGGGAAGATGCATTATTTCCATCCTAACATAAAAATTTAACAAGCAAGAGAAAAATGTGTCATGGCCATGACATACACACACAAATAAAAAAATAGAATGCCAAGGAGACACATATAAGGAACATATTAAAATTTAACACACACACACACACACACACACACACACACACACAATAATTAAATAAGGCTTAGAGCCACACATAAGGACATGATCAAATGTCCACAAGCCAAAACATAAAATACACACAAGATATCAACTAGGAAACCAAACATGAAAAGCATGAATGGTTATGTGTGTTTTATAAACATAGTTAATTTATCACATTAGTATATTTAGTAACTTAAATGTATAAAAATATATAAATATGAATTTAAGGGAGTAATATCATAACATTTCTTCACATTACAAAAAACCAAGGTATGAATAATAAGGGATAGCCAAATCATGATAGAACCTATATAAAATGATGCCCCTAGTGATTTTTTTGAAGAAAAAACAAGTTTTAGGATGAGCGTGACTTATTTTAATATATTAATCATTATCCTATTTTCATTGGGATGATACCAATATAATCAAATAATAATGTGGTGCATTACTATATGTATAACATTTTCTAGGTCTGTGATAGTTAAGTGACCTAAAATTCTGTCTAAAAATGGAAACATTTATGTTTTTCATTCATTCATGTATAATTTATGAATAATTATTGATAAACATTAAATAAAAATAAAAATACTTAGTAAACTGAGCATAGATTAGCTAATGAAAACAAACTACATAAATCATGTATAGGTCCTAATTTTTGAATTTTATTAAATATTTTAATTTTTTTGTATTTTTTAAGTATTAGAAGATTATTTTAGATTTTAAAATTACAAATTACATAACCATTTTAGATGCATAATGTTCTTTGGATTATTTACTCATTTGCATTTAAGTGAAACTAGATTATAAATATTATTCTTAACCCTTTTGTAATCACATATGGACGCAACCAATTAGGCTTGAACTTGCCTTTAGTTTCCTCTTTTGCATCAAATTTCCTTATATTTTCCTTTAAAACCAAGTCACTAACCTAAAAATATCTAATATGAATTATTTTTTATAAGCCTTCTAAATGTGATTCTTATATACCCTAAGATGTTCTACTGCCTATATGCATGTATGGTTCATTTTTTCTAACTCATGCAAGTGATTTTTATATATATTTATTTCTCATGATATTATCTATATATTTATTTCAATAGTAAATCATCCACATAATCCTCTACTATCTTATGGATGAGGTCATGAATGCCATGGCTCATTACTATGTAGTGCTTGTGTTTTTAATCCAAAAGACATCACTATGTAATGAAATATTTCCCATGGTGTGATGAATGATGTTTTATCTTCATTATCCTCAACAATATTTATTTGATTATATTTAAAAAATCCATCCATGATGATATAATTTTATATATACCAATGAAACCCACAATTTTATCAATGTTGGGTAGTAGGAAATCATCTTTAGGGAAGGCCTTATTTAAATATATGGAATTATAAAAACATTGAATTTTCCTGTTAGGATTTACTACCAATAAAAAATTAGACACCCATTTTGAGTATGATATGGTTCAAATCAAACATGTATCAATTAATCTTTGAATATATTATCTAACTAGAAACACAACTTTTGGATTTATTTTGCATATTTTATGCTTAACTAGTTTTACATTTGGTAGAGTGTCATCCAATGTACTATAATTAAAGTATTAATTCCTAACACATAATAGTATTCCCAAGTAAATATCTTGTGGAAATAATTTAATGATCGATTGATTGATTTATTTATTTATTATCATCAGTTTTAAGTGTGGTGTCCAAAAGTCTGATTCTTTGATATGTATGTATTCCATAATTAAATTCAATTATCTCTTCGTTTTTAGGCATGGATCTATATTTGATATAAGATGTAATGGTAATTTTATAAAATCCATCAAATAGGAAATGATACTATGGAATATTATTATTGATAAAGTATGAATGAGTAGTTATGGAAAGAGGAAACCTATTCTTATTATATAAGTGAGGGAGATCATCATATAATCCTAAATATAATAGGAGACACTCATCATTATAGAACTCATCTTATGATAAAATTTATGATGAAACAATATTATAAATAAGTTATGGGTATACCACTAATAACATAGATACATGATTAAATGAGTTGTGGACATGTTGAATAGTTTTGAAAATATATATATATATGTTGATGTGCAAATGTAACTGAGTTTGAATTTCCTGAATGAGATGCATAACCAAGTCCTTGTTTACCTTTATGTGTAGATGCATCAATAGGATGGAGAATTACTTGTGCATAATTTCCTAGTCCCTATCCTTTATATATAAAAAATTGTTAATATTTTATTCCAAAATAATATTATTTATCACTTGTATTATTAGATGAAGGTTCTCTCTATGTAACTATAGGAATTATGAGAGAAGTATGAATATAATTTATAAAACTACCAAGTAGATAAATATATATACCCTTGGTAACTAAACTTTAAACATACATTTAAATTGGAAGGGATCATTTGCATATCATAAATCCATGACCTCCATTAAAAAAATGTTGTATTTAAGATCATTAGGCATGGCTTGACATGTTGTATCAATAGTTATAGGTCCAAGTGTGAGATTTCAATATTATTTGTCCCAATACCTTATGATGAATTTTATAAAAATATATAATGTTCATATCTAAATAATATAAATTATTTGCATGTATATTGAGAAATTACAAAAAATAAATATTGTAAATATTTAATCATGAACCATTATCCACTGAGACCTACTTAACACTGAATGTATAAGGGTAAATATTGATTGATATTGTGTTGTGGTAGTAATTTTTTTTTTCAAAATGTATAGACTATTTTGTTCATTTTAATTTTTTAATTATAGATGCAAAATAATTTGGTTTAATAAATATAGGAACAGTAGTTGCATGCAATGCCACATATAACATATCCTTGTACATACTTGACTATTGGAGTAATTATAAAATATAAACCTTAGTTGACATACTATTGACTTGATTAATAAGATTATATGTTTGTGTTCAATAATTATCTCACATATCCTAACCTATTTTAGAAATAATAAAATGAACAACATGATATAATATAATCCTAGGGTGAAAAGTAGATCTGAGATGGTAGTTAAAATAATTTAATGGTCTAGGAGCAGGAGGGATGAAAGGAACCAACTATGTTATTTGGTGTCTATTAATAACAGGAGGAAATTAAAAGTAAACCATGTCATAATAATAATCACATAATGGTTTATTATCATATTCTTAGTTTATGATTAATTTTATCCTTTCCATTAAATGATTCATCTAGTGATTTGAGTGCAACTTAAATATTTTACATATTATAGGGAAACAACATGTAAATGAAAAAAAAAAAATCAAAATAAGAAATGATAATTAACTTCAATCACTATTATCATGATTAATTTAAAAATATAAATCCATAATTAAAGTTATAAAAATAGAAATAAACCCTAATTTCAAGATAGGGTTATTATCATTGTTCAAGAGTAAGTTGGTCCACTAATATGTTTAATGAAATTTAAAAAACTAGAAAACTAATTATCAAAATGTGACAAGCTAATGTGTAAAATTATAATCATAGATATATTCAATAAATGACACAAAATAATTTGTAACTTAATATATTTATAAATATTCTAATAGAGGAAATGACAAAAAATAAAACTTAGCTAGAAATTTGACAATACATGATTGAGATAGAAATTAAAAATGCATGTGTAGACATATTAGTTGACTATGAATAAATAACATGGTTTAAATAACTATATGAACAAGGCCTATAGAATTATATATAGATGTAGAGTGCATGTTTACTTAGGGGGTACTAAAATATTATAAGGTTTTATTAATATGTGAAATGAACTTACTCATCTTCATGTGTCAAATTTGACTATGCAATTTAATTCAAAAGTTGATATATGCTTCTTATTTATAAACCCTATATTGATAGGTAAATATGAATGAATAGAACAAATTGATAAAAATGGGTTAGTGGTTGAAATTATTTTATACATTAACAACCCCTATGTTGAGTGATACCTACATACTAATAATTTGAAAAGGAATCAAAATCAATATAGTTCTCTCATGCTATAGTGGTGTGTGTGAAATATTGGTCTAATGATAGAATCTTGTGTAATTTTTGTGTGATCTAGTGATTCAAGCATGAATTTTAACATTGGAGGTGTATTCAAAATTTAAATTAGGGCTACTAGGGATGTATGAATTTAGAATTGAGAGAAATAGGGAATTTACTCTCAGTGTACAATTATGATTTTGGTTTTTTTCAATTAAAAAACCTCTTACATACAAGATGACTTGAAAATTATATTTTATAGTGATATTTAGGTAATTAACTCAAATAGGGGTTAATAAACATGTTTTAAAACCCATTATATGACATTTAATTTGATAAATTAACCATTATTTGGTTAGAGAATGTGATTGACATAACTAGATAGGACTATGAAGCATGATAGTTGAAATGGTGTTCTATTGTCTTAGGAGGAAAGATATTTTAGTTGGGAGTATGGATCAATTAAGGGATAAATTTTATTTATTGTTAATGAGAAATAGGTATATTTTGATATCATTGGTAACTTGTAGGAATAGGTCATTTGCATAGAAAGTGATGGAAAATTGGTTAAAATAATATGGAATGGGGCATGATCTAAGTGCATAAAATGGTGATCACAAGTAGACTATTTCAGCTTAAATGTTAATGTATGTGTATGAAACATAATGTATTATTTTCTACCTACTTTACAACTACATTCTCATAAAATCCCAAATGAATAGATATCTACTTCTATGGTTATTCTAAATAATCCCATTTTTGATAGACCTAATGAAAACATGGTTGAATCCCTCAACATGGATATCACCACTCCTGAAAATGATGATGGATACACATTATATGACCACTAGTTGTTTATATATTAAAAAAAATAGGATGTGGAAGTCTTACATCATTTATATTACCTTAACAAATACTATGAGAAAAATTCATTTTCATCTAGTGTTAACAAGGTTAATATTCTTCAACGAGTAGACCTAACCCTATTTATTTTCATACTAATAAAAAATAAGGGTACATATCTCTTTATTTCAATGGAATAATTCTAAATATGCTCCTTATTTTGTTTTTAAATATTTGACATAGATCTATTTCTACTTTGATTACACTAGATGAACCTATTATTTTTGAGATTCTTTGGAGTATGATTTATGATCATTCGAACACAAGCCCATACCAATTTGATTAATATTCTAATTCTTCAAGTTGTATTACCCAAAATATGATAGATATGGTTATCTAAATGACACTAAAGTTTATGTCAAAGTATACAACAAAACCTTAATGTTAATTTCACAAGACATCCAAACATTTAGATAAGGAGTGTAGAGTTTATCACATAAATTTAGAGTATCAGAGGTTGCAAGACCAAGTTCCCACCATGGATAATAGACTACCATGTTTGTGTTTTCATAGGTTCTCATATATATTCCATGGGATGAGCACACATTTGTCAAATAATTGTTAAGATATTCAATAATATTTAGCTATAAATTATCCTAAGGTAATTAATTATTTGCTTCATCTAAATATTATACCTTTGAAGGTGACACCCACATATATCTAAAAAAGGGGAAGTTTATTTAATTTTGAATAAGTGTTATACCCTTATACAAATTTTTATATAAATATTCATTAATATTTATAATATTTTTTATTTCCTATGCCTCAATATCCTCAATAAGATTCACTGGCATGTCTAGGATAGAGGAATTGTGGCCCCTACAAAAAGAACCACCTCTTTGCCAAAATGATTTACTTTAATCTTCCTTCATAAGTGGTAGCTTATCTTCCTAATCTATGCTATTATAAATAGGATTATATAAATTATTTTAATTATAACATGCATAATTTCTCTCTTAAACTCATTTGAAAGGAATAATTTTATTGAATCTTATAAAATTACAAGAGATAATGGTTTGCGTGAGACATCAATTTTAGTTAGATTTGTTAGCTATTAGTAATGATGTTTGTAGAAAAATTTCATGATTTTTGAGTAGATATATGATTATATGATATTGTTCATTTCAAAATTTTCACATGCTTTAATTTCACATTATTATCATTAGTATACATGTTGCTTGTTATTTATTATCTTATGCCATGTGCTTTAGTTTTTATATAATTTTATTTCTTATAAAACAATTTGTAGTTACAATTTTTTATTTGGCCATTATTTCCTTTGTGATTATTTAGTGTCCCTTTACAACACCTTATTATTGGGATGTCTTATTTTGACTATTTTTTCCTTAGTGGTTCTTTGTTATTATCTGATTATTTGCTTATTTTGGGATGTTTTCTCATATTAGTGCTTATTCTATTCTATACCCTTTATAGGGTTGTACAAGTTTATTAGTGACAATAATACAATTTTTCATAGATTTTCTATTTTTATGATTTAAATTTTACCATTCTCATTATGGTATTTGACATATATTATCATGTAATTTTTTATTCTTTTTATACCTAATCACTTCTAAAGTAAAAATTCTCCCTTCTTGTGGCAAGGTACTATCACATGTTTATTTTATCACCTTTACATAAGGAAAAATATCCTATAATACAAATATATCCCTTTCATCTCACTTTAAGCACACTCAGGGTGGTTTTTATATTGCACTATTTTTTGAAAGCATAGGTCTAGGAGTATCTAAGCTTTTTGATATCCAAGTTATCCTATTTAGCTACTTGTAACTCTTGTTTTATTCATAGTTAGTATCCATTTTAAGAATTATGAATTTGGATAAAGGAATAAATTATGGAAATCCATAAGATTTAAAATACGTAATATCATAATAAAAAAGTAAAAATAAACAATGAAATTAAAATCACACAAAAAGACATTATCATTATTTTGGGCACACCTCCTATTTCAATCAAAGTTAAAAATCCATAGTCAACCTCATGATAGATCCAATGTCCATTGGGGTATGGTAGGTTACTATAATGGGGTATATGTCTCTCTATCTCACACACACACACACACATTTTTGTGATGCCTAATTTTTCTTGTAAGTATCTAATCCTCATAGTAGATTGATGACTCTATAATGTGTCCTAAGGAATAGGAAACATGATGTCAAAAGGTAAGATACCTTTTTCCATGAATTTTATCCTTCATGGAATGATCCTTATATTTTGTATCAATAGACTAAGTTTATAATTTATATGTGGTTTTCTTTATGTCCTTGATGTTAATATTCATATCATTTCCCATTTGATTAAAGTCTCTTGTTTTTCTTAATGATTTTTACATCATCTTTGTAGTGCATTATTTTATTATATATCAATTATTTTCATTTACAATACCCCCTTGATGGATATTAATGATAGTTAATCATATTTATGTTATTTATATATTACATTTTTATTTATTTGTTTTAGAACTGAATTTTAGCTTTCATTATGATGCCTCCTGAATCTTAATCTTTTGAGTTTCATTATAATACTTTGGGGAATATATCAAGGACTTCATAAAAAATTATTCTCATTTAAACTTGAATAATATCCATCATTATTTTTATGAATGTATATGTTTGTGGCTTTCTACATTACACTTTGATGTAAGTAATAATTATCAGTTTTCACTCTTATTAATCTTTGCTTCTATTATTTTTTTATGTCCTTACCTGAGTTGGGTCTTTTAACATCTATTATATCAGGTCTTTCTATAATAATTTTATATTATTTTTTCACATCTTATAGATAGTATATCTAAATTATATATCAACTTAGTCTTATATACTTGGAAATTAATTCTCATGGATGTACCCTTCAATTTCTAGACCTTCTCGCCACTAAAAGTCTCACATCTGCTAGCTCTTATGCCTATTGACTATTTATTAGATTGAAAATATGGTATTTTAATGGCCAATTTTTCTATGCTACTCAAAATACTATAAAATTGATTATTATCATCCTTATCAAGTTTTTCACATGCACATATTTTCTAGCTTCCCAAACATTTGCATCCTAGTAAAAAACCTACATCGATGCCAATGTCCTATGTCAAACTAAGTGTCTAGTTCCCTAAAGTCATTATTTTTGAAACTGTAATGTATCCTTATGGTCAACCTAAGTTATTTCATTTGAGACATTTTATAAAATAATTGTCATATATATAATATCAACCCTCATTTATTCCTCACCTCGAAAAGACCTAGAAACTCATAAGGCAACTGACAAAAAACACTCAATCAAGAATTCAAGTGAGGAAATATTCCATGTTCTTTCCTATTTAAATATAAATCATAGGGAAAACCCATCTATAGGTCTAAAGTATTGAATGAAAATTACATGAGCCATATTTCACTCTATATACTTCTTTATCACACATTGCATCCTTATGGACACACAAGCTAACATGTAGGGGATAAAAACAAAGATTGAGGCCCTCTTCAGAGTATTAGATATGTAGGTAGTGATTATTTATAGAGGGGTCCATGTGATAATAAACCCATTTTTCCCACTGTCACTCTAAGGGTGATGAAACTAAGGTTTGATCATTTGACAAAGAGTGAAAACCTATGCATGAGATTTGAACACACCATTTCAAAGGTGATATAAAACCCAAAATGTTATAGTTAGTCAAATTCATATATAATTAATATTTCATACTATAAAAATACATCAAGCTTAGATGAACAACGTTGAAATAATTATCCCAAGTATAATGCAAGGGTTTGAGGCCACAAAATATAAATTTAAAAAATCTAAAGATTGATCTAAAATATAGTTTCAAACTACTTATAATGTGTTCCATATCATATCTACACCCATATTAAAACCAACTAAAAAGTCTTGTTTTCAATTTAATACAATATTAATAAAGCATATCTCAACATTTAAATTTCTAATATTATTTATCAAATAACATATTAATCAATAACATTATTAATCTAAGTTTTCAAACTAGTTGGCCTACTATATATATACATGTGTGTGTGTGTGTGTGTGTGTGTGTGTGTGTGTGTGTGTGTGTGTGTGTGTGTGTGTGTGTGTGTGTGTGTGTGTGTTTATCACACTTTCTCTTATTCATTTATATATTATTAACCCTATAATATATTCAACCATCTTAATTTAGGGTTGAAAATTTGGTGAACTTGACCATTGGTCCCCAAACCCTAGATATTGATTTAGGGATTTTTATTCTCTATTTTTGATATCTAATTTTTGACTTAACAAGATTCAAAAGTTAAAACATTATATTTAATTTTTTTACAAATATGTGTAATATGGATGCATCTATAGCCCATTTGAGCTCCAATTTATGATTATAGTCACATTTTATTATTATATTTAACTAATCAAAATTATCATTAGATGAAATAGGTAAATTCATTAATATAATGAGAGGGTTTTACAATGAAATTGACACTTAATATCCCTTAATAATTATTTTTTTAATATGAAAGATCTAGTATATATATGTTAATTTACATTATATCAACCATTTGTTCTACTTAAATATTATTCAAGTGAAAACCACCATGTTGTACCCATTATTCTCTGATAGTTTATGTTGGATTTCATGGTCCATGTTATCACTACTCAAAAAGTTAAAGGTGCCCAAACTAATGTTGCACCTATTAATATATATCAGGTGCTTCCTAAGCCAAAAATGGTGATCAAATTTAAGGGATATGACCTTATTGACCAATTTAGAAACAAACACGATAATATATCAATCCTCAAACTTCTAAATCAATCCACTATCTATAAGGATATCCTATATGAAACATTGTGTGATACCCAAGTTGCAATTGATATTAAAGTAGAGTACTTTATAAATATTTTGTAATTCCTTAAAAACATTGAAAAACTAAGTACCTTTGATTCAACATATTTAACATCCAATAATATTATTAACCAAGATTTACCTTTGTTCATATAAGTGACAATACATAATAAGGGAATCAAAAGGTTGATCATTGAAATTGAATTAGGGCTAAACATTTGTAGCACAAATTTCCAAACCATGATGGGTATTAGAATCAGCCTTATTAAAAAATCAATTATGCATATCAAGGGATTTTATAATTAGAATATCCCTCCAATTGGGAAAATCACATTAGATGTGATATTGGGGCCAAAACCATTTCCAAATAATTTTTAGGTAGTGTCTCATTCAATATATTATAATTTGATTTTTGGTATACATTGGATACATACAATGGAGGTTGTCCCATCTATAATACATCAATGTGTAAAATTTATGCATGATGGGGATCTTATTACTAATGCCTATCGCTAATGAACCTTTCAAATTTTTAACAAAATGATACATTCTGATATATAGGTCATCCCTATAGTGGTGGCACATAAAAAATGTATTCCTCTTGATAATATACACACTTTTGAAATAGGTGAGTGAATTATAGTGGATATTTTTTATACATATGCAAATAAATCACCAAACATAGATAAATACATGGATGCACATGAAGAGCAAGAACCATTGACAAAAAAAACAAATGATACCAAAATTATAAGAACACAAAACATTTGAGCTTACTTTATTTGATGATATTGAGAAACAAGATGGCCATGTTTTAAATAATTATGATAGTGATGATGATTTAGCCCATGATATGATAGTGAAACATTTTAAAAACTAAACTTTGATCCACATGTACATATTTCTCATAACATATTCTCACTTATATATCATGTTACATATAAGCTAAATTCACCTATGAAGGATATAGAACCAAATCAAGATAAGGGAAAATAAAAATTAGTAAATGAGCATGTAAATGCTTGTTATTCCATATATCCCTCTTGTCTACACATAATAAGTCAAATTCACAAGGGTCAAATTCAGACACATCATGTAAATAATTTAGAGGTCTCTCATAAAACTCAATAATAGAATGTATAGATCGTAAAAATCCAAGATACTTCAGATACAATAATTTCTATGTTACTTGAACACATATGATGATATATTTACCTCCTTACATGCACAAAATAGGTATTAGATTGATTCTTAAACAAGGATTATCATATTATAACTATCATTTGATAATTTTCCATCATATAAATAATTGTGAGGCATTGAAAAACCAAATTGAAAAAGACAAGAGTGAAGGACACATACAAATTGCACCCAAAAAATGAAAAACTTTAATACTTATAATTATTTAGAAGAGAAACATCCCTAAAATTGACCAAGGCATGAATCCTTAATTATTAATACAAACATTAATGGGTTTATTTATCAACGTCTTAAGGTGGATATAAACACTTGGAACACAACTTACATTATTACTAAACTATAATAAATGGGAAAAAATATATATGAATTATGATATACTCTAGATTTAATAATATGTATAAGGTACATTATACTACCAATTTCATGTGGACAAAATTTACTAGACCTTGTTATATAGGTAAAGGATAAACAACCAATTTGACTTTGTATTTTAGCCAGCATTAGTTGATTGATATGCAAGCCATTGTCAGTGCCACATGTCAATACCTTAATTTTTGTCATGATAATAAATAAATCCATAGCCCACATGATAAATATGATGATAGACAAATACCCATAACTTTTGGTAGAGAGTTACTATTAAATACATAAGAATTGGCAACAAATAACTATAAACAATTTTGGAAAATAAGGCCACCATAGAGCATCTTGGCTCATAAATTTGAACACTTGTTCTAAATTGGTTATGAATATTTTAAAAAAATAAAAAAAATAATAAAATAAAAAAATAATAAAATATTTTCATATTTTACTTGTTATATTATCTCCTTAGCATGTATGTTTTTAGTTCCATGTTAGTAGATAATATATTATATAGTTCTATGTATAGGTGTTTCACACATATTTTTAGTGTGATATAGGCATACCTAGGTACATGATCTATAAACTTTCAGATGTTGTGCCTTCCCTTTACTCATGTCGTTTGGAAATGGGGGAATCCACTTCTATGTTCATGATACATCTAGGTTATATCATGCTATGATCATATTCCATTATCATGCTTGAGATTATAGACTTATACATGCCTTTATCCATGTTTATATCTTTCACAGTGTACTTGATATGTTATCTACTTAATATTTTTTTTACTAATAGATATATCCAAGGATTAATATGATATGTTTTTTACACTTTCTTATGTTCTATGATTTCCTTTTATGCACTTCCTTGAATGTTTTTCATTGCTTATTTGAGCATGTTAATATGATCCTTTAATTGTAATTATTTACTTATTGAGCTTATATTTTTATTATTTAGATATTGTCATAATTCACATCATGCATCTTAGGATTTGATGTGATCACATACCATGTACCTCATTGCTATATATACCTAAATATGCTAGTCCTATATGTTACATTATCTATACACAAATTATCTGATTATATTATCCTTTCGAGGTAAGTTAAACACTATTTTATACTTCTCCTCACCTAAAATGGGGGGCATATCAGTGGGGACATGTCATAGAGGCATGGCTTTCACACCCTCATAATTTTAATATTTAATGGGGGTATCCAAAAAAGGCATGACCTCCACACTTATTCAGTACTCAAAATATTTAGATTATAGTGGGGTATGTTATGGAAACATGTTCTCCACACTGACATATATTCTTAGATTCTCTAGATTTAGTGGGGCATGTCATTGGAACATTTTTTACATACAGACAAATTTAAAATTAGTAAAATTTCAAAACTATATTATTCAAATACATATTTATGGTAAAATTTTATACATTGGTACCATTAGTGTACCTAAGTTTTACATTGAGATATATATGAGAGCATATTCCATGAAAAATATGGAATTAGATTCCAAAATCATATCAACTTTTAGATTTTGAATACTTCTATGGAATTTAGGATACACTAGGATGAATTTCTATGGACTTTTATTAATCATATCTATTGTAATAGATAGTTTAATTTATGGTAAGTTTAAGGTGATTAAATCACTCACTATTACCAATTTTATAGGATAAAGTGATCAAATAATCCACCCTTACTATATTTATAGTGTGAGATAACTTGGATCACTCATGCTCATGAGGTTATATGTATGATTGGGTTGCATGATTGAGCTAATCTCAACTACCAGGTGGAAATTCAACTTTTATCCAAATTTAGACATACTTTATCCTATAATATTTATATATATGAAATTGTATGTGTAAACACCTCAAAATGGACACAACTAGCTCTCGACCAGACTTTAGACCGATTTCTACCAAATATTGCAAATTAAGCCTAGGAAACATTAAACATCCTAAATTTGGTTTCGCATCATTCATCAAAGATTAAAATCATGTTAAGGCATCCCTATTTTGAGTACTATCTCATATGCAATAATAAATTCTCATAGATTCATCCCCAATCACCTTACAACATCACAACTATCAACTTGGCCTATGGACCTATTAACTGGAGTACTTTCACACTTAATTAAATCTTGAAAGAGCTAAAAAGATAATAAAAAGCAATTAAATTAATTAAACAAGATTAAATTCCTAGTTGAATTAGATATTTAAAATTAATGAATATCTAAAAAAGGAAATTCCAAAAATCTAAATGTCATAGCCTTTCATCATTATCTTTACAATTTGTCAAAATATCCCAAAATGTCTAAATTGAGAACTATGACTAGTAATTGAAAGTCATAATTGCATGACAACTAATAACTCAATTAGAGTTATTCTCAAATCAACCTTCTAATTTGAGAACTATGACTAGTAACTAAAATTCATAATTGCATGAAAAATTTTAACTCAACTCAACCTTAACTCACCTTGGTTGAGAGTTAATTCCTAAAGCTATAAATACAAGGCCATACCTATTGATTTATAAGATTGGATATTATAGAGTTATTATGTAAGATTTTACTCCATAAGCCTTATACAATTAATATTACCATTCCCAAATCATAATCCAATCAACAACAACCAATATAAGGTGCCAAGGAGAGAAGGAGCCAACAAGATTCATTTACCAAAGAGTCTTTGATGAAAAAAATGAGAAAGACACTCAATGAAGCATTTGGAGCTCCCAAAGAAGGTAAAGGATTTTGTGTCTTTTGCATTTTAGTTGTGCTTTCATTTTTATTTTTTTACTAAGCTCACCCATAATATATAGGCTTAGAGTGTAAGTTTTAGTGTGTTTATTGAAGTTTTTATTACTTAAACTAACATGTTACTAACCTCCCTTATTAGATTCCTATGATCATAAATGTTTATCAAGGAAGTGGCCTTAGACCAAATTATCAAAGGACACTTGAACCAATATCCATCACTTGATAAAAATGAACATATGGTCTTGGATTTAAACCACCTGGGGGTGACCCCATATATCTTATTCATGTTCTAACACCAATGACTAGTAATGATGATGCCAATAGTGAAGTAGAGTCTGATCATAGCATTTACAAAGACCTTACCAATGCCAATTTATTTGAAACCCATACCATTTTTATGCTTACCCTAGTTATTCAAAATAATCAAATTCCTTTGTATCACCCTTAACTTATATCCTAGGACCAATTAGAATCCATAGTTCCTATAGATGAGTTTGAGAATGATGAGGCCTTTTGTAATTTTCTAGGCCTAAGAGACAATGTTTCGTTGGGAGGACAAAAATAAGGGTTCTTAACTAAACTAGATCTTTCAACCTATTTTTGAGAATGGGTGAACACTCTTATACACAAATAATTAAATAAAATATTGATGTCCCAAAGGGAAAACCTCTTTGAGGTGCTTTTAGGCTAGGGTAAAAGTAAATAGAAAGGCTAGTCTTTTGGTGAAAACCTATTTCAAATGCCATTAGATGGGGGTGTTCAACCTTCCTTAAACATAGCTCATAAGACCACTAATGATGAACTTGCCTATGTGTCTAAGTTCAATTCTAAAGAATATAAATCCTTTGATCAAATCATCTAAGAGTTTTCAATAGTGTTTGTAACATGGCCATCCCTACCATTAGGAGATTTAGATTCATCTTGTTTAGATGAGCTTGAATAACCCATCTAAATAGAGGAATTTATATTGGAAGACCAATTCAAATCACTGAAAACCATCTTGGAGGATGGTTCAACTCTCCTTGTATAAGACATTATAGAAGTCAACATCAAGACATCAAATGACCTGAAATGGATAAAGTTAGGTGCATCACTCACTAGGGAAAAATGTGAAATCTTTACATCTACTCTAAGGGAATTTGTTGATATATTTTTTTGGGCCTACTCAGACATGTTAGGTTTAGACCTTGTACACCACTTTGTTGTACATCATAATGCCAATCCTATAAAACAAAAATTGCATAAAATACATCCTCACATTGTTGTATTAGTAAAGAAAGAGTTAGAATAGCTCTTGGAAGTAGGATGTATTTGATCAATTGACTACTCATATTAGATCTTGAATGTTGTACCAGTCAGTAAGAAGCCAAAAGGGATCATAATATGTACTAATTTTAGAGACATAAACAAGGTCTTCCTCAAGGATGACTTTCCTAATTTTTGACTCCATAACAGTTTATGAAATTATTTCATGAATGGATGGATTCTTAGGACATAACTAGATATAGATTTTTCCAGAAGACTAACATAAAACAACATTTACCACCCCATGGGAATTATTCTATTATCAGGTTATGCCATTTGTTCTTAAGAATGTTGGGGCCACATACCAAAGAGCCATGATCATCATATTTAATGATATGATGTATGACATTATCAAAGACTATGTTGATGACATATTGTGTAAACCAAATACTCATGTTGATCATATAGATATTCTATGAAAAATATTTGAGAGGCTTTATGAATACAAGGTCAGACTTAATCTTAAGAAATGCTTTTTTGGTGTTACTTTTGGAAAATTTTTAGGCTTTGTCATCTATCATCGAGGCATTGAAGTGGATCTTGCTTAAGTACATACCAATACTGAGATGTCACCCCCTTCTAATTTGAAGCATATCTAAAATTCAAAGGGAAAGATTCAATCTATCAGATGCTTCATATCATTATTGACTAATAAATTATAACTTTTTAAACACCTTTTGAAGAAGGGAGTTACATTTCATTTGGATGAAGAATGCCAAAAATAATTTAGACACTTGAAGGACTATCTCACCAATCCACCTATTTTATTACCACCTATGCCAAGAAAGCCATTCCTACTATACCTGTCAGCCATAGATAATGCCCTAGGGGCACTTCTAGCTTAGCATGATGATAAAGGAAAAGAATGTGCCATCAACTATTTAAGTCATAAATTAGTTGCGTATGAACACAAATATATTCCTATTGAAAAATCTTATTTAGCTATGGCATTTTTAGCCCAAAAAATACAACACTACATGATTAAAAACAAGACCATGTTTATTTCCAAAGTAGATCCACTCAAGTATCTAGTTTCCAAGATAACTTTACAAGGCTGTATAGATAAATGGATCATGATTTTAAGAAAAATCAAAATAGTGTACGTCAACCAAAAGGCTATAAATGGAAATGTTCTTACAGATCAACTTATTGAATCACCCTTGGAAGGTACAAAACCAATAACTTTTCAAACCTAGATGAGTCCATCATGACCATCATTAAAACACCTCTTGAGAAGAAGCATTGTAAGCTATAATTTGATGGATAATTCACCTCACATGGATCATGGATAGGTATATTTCTTATTATACCATAGGGAGATATTATCCCTAAATCATTCTATATCAGTTTCTTTTGTACTAACAACATGTTTGAATATGAAGCACTCATTGTAGGGTTTCATTAGGTAGTACAATGGAATATTTAACATCTTAAAGTTAACGTGATTCTTAGTTAATCATTAATCATGTTAGAGACCACTTTTAGACTAAAGATTATAAGCTAGTACCACATAAGGCCATGGTTAATACTCTCAAATAATAGATTTTGGACATATAATTGAGCATATACCAAGGTTTAGTAATAGAATAGAAGATGTAATGGCCACCATTAGCTCTTTGATCTACCACATTAACAAGGAAAAATAATATCAATTCTTTGTTTAAAATCTTCTAGTGTCTACTCATGAACCTTCCACCATCATAATGATCTATGATATTGTTGGTCCCAATTCTACATGGTATTCATACATCTTTACCTACCTACATGACTACATCATGCCTCTATACCTATCACACAAATAGCAAAAAACCTTTACCCATCAAGCTACATGTTATACCTTACTTGGCCTAACCCTTTATCACCGTAACTTTTATGGAACTCTACTTCATTATTTAAATTTGGTAGAATCAACATTATCATTACATGAATTTCACGATGGAGTATGTGGAACACACACAAATGAGGCCATCTTAGCCAAAAATCTCATGTATATTGGGTATTATTAACCAATTATGGATATAGATGTAGTTATGTGTGTCAAAATATTCAATAAATGTCAAAGGCATGCTAATCTAATTCATGCCCTAACCAAGATTCTAAAACCCGTACTTACACCATGGCCATTTGTTATGAGGTGGGGTTTTTCTTTCCAATAACATAGAGGTTCCATTGTAAGGTAGGACCATAGTGACTTGAGGTCCTATCTTGGGACTATATAGGTAGTGATTGATTCATGTTAAGGTCATCTCAATCACCCCTTCACCACACTCTCATTGTTTTGTGAGCACATTTAAGCTTGAATGCTCTCACCATTCTGTGAGTGGACCATTTTGTATCTCATCATTCTCAATCAAGTTTATATACACTAACAATTCAAAAAAAATTAAAAAGACATTTAAATTCTAAAAACATTTGAAAAAGACATAGAAATAACAAAAACATTTGAAAAAGACATAAAAAAATCCAAAAACATTTGAAAATGAATTACAAAATCCTAAACAATGACCACTTATTTGTCTTAAGGACTTTGGGATCCCTAGCTATATCACAATAAACCACTTGTAATTTAATTTCACCATCCTTTCTATCCTAACATCCCATGATCTCACCATTTTCTGTGCTCATTCCCATATTCTTCTATCACATCCATCATGTTTTCTTTCTCATCATTTTCTTTTAGCCCATGTCTTAGGAGAACTACATTTGGACTAAATTTTTTGTTGGACCCTACATCCATGGAACTATATAGGTAGTGTCCACTTGCCTAGTGCATCTAGATTCAGCTCAGCTACCCCTTCCCTTTCTTCTATTCTCCCATTTTCTTTTGTTTATTTCAATGTCTTCTATCACCTAGGGGTAATGATCATCTTCTTTTCTATTCTCTATTTATGATAACATTAAACTTAACCATTATTTATTTTGTTTTGTTTTATTATATTATATTTGTTTTGTTTTGTTCTTTCTTTTCTTGGTATTTTATTGTTTGCCTATTTGTTTACTTTATTGTTATTCCTTGACTAAATTTAGGCATGTTCATTGGGTGATTCCTTGTGCATTATTCTTGAATCAATCAATATTCATTCACCAACATTATCATCCTATTTTTTTTATCATTGGTGAATTGCTTTTGATTGATTATTGGATTATGTGTTAGTCTTTATGAATATTTTGGATAAGTTATCATGGTGTTTTATAAAATGATGCCTATCATCAAGTGCTATAGTAAAAATTAGATCAATAAGTCTTACAATCAATGTGGCCATGATATATCTCCTTGGCCCTTAAAAAATCTCCAATCTATCAAAATCATATCTACATATAGAGTAACTAAATCATGAAAAAAATTTAATCCTTGATAGTTAGGATGTGAATCTCTATACTAGAAGGTTGTCTAAATTCATATTTATCCTCTATACTGACTTACTCTCATTCTATGAGTACAAAATTTGAATGTAAGCCACCTATTTTGATTTTCTGTTATACTTTTATCTTATAATGCCAATTATTATAACTATATTTGGGTAAATCATTATGTCTCATCCCACTCATAGAGCCCATGATTATAACCACCTATGGGCAAGTCATTATGTTTTGATTTACTAGGAGGTTAATGATTATAACCACCTTTAGTCAAATAATTCACTTTTGTTTGCCCACCTAGGGAATGTTTTTATTGTGATAATGCTTATAACCACCTTTGGGCAAACCATTATTTCTATCTGCCTAACTGGGACATGTTTTTATCCTTGAATGATTATAATCGCTTATGGGTAAATCATCATGTTTGTCTACCCAATTAGGGCAGCTCCATATCCCACTAATTATAACCACCTATGTAAAAATCAATCTTTTCCACCACATTTTATATTTTTGGTCCCAACATTTCCTCTTTTCAACGGACTGATTACCGACCCTCTTTGTAGACTACTCCCTCAAAGGGGAATCTAGAGATCATCCATTACTATTGAAGTATTAGGCATATATGACCTTTTAATTATTTGGAAATATTTTATTATGCCTATATCTTATAATGCCTTCCCAAATAAGGGAAAATTATAGACACCTTAAATTGGCCACAACTAAATCTCGACTAAAATTCAAAGCAATTCCTACCAAACATTGAAAATTAAGCCTAGAAATCATTAAACATCCCAAATTTGGCCATGCATCATTCATCAAAGGTCTAAATCATGTTGATGCATTCTTATTTTGGCTACTATCCTATATGCAATAATAACCTCTCACAAATTCATCCCCAATCACCTTGTAGCATCACCATGGCCAATTTATCCTATGGACCTATTAAGTGGGGCACTTATACACTTAATTAAATATTGAAAGAGATAAAAGGCTAATCAAAATAAATTAAATAAGATTAAATGCCTAGTTGAATTATCCATTTGAAATTAATGAATGTCTAAAAAGAAAATTTTGGAAATAAAAATATCGTAGCCTTTCATCATTATCTTTATGAGTTATCAAAATATCCCAAAATGTCTAAATTAAGAACTATGATTAGTAACTAAAATTCATAATTTCATGACAAATTTTAACTCAACTAGAGTTAATCTCAACTCAACCTTCTAATTTGAGAAGTATGACTAGTAACTAAAAGTCATAATTTCATGACAAATTTTAACTCAACTTTATCTTAGCTCACCTTGGGTGAGAATTAATTCTTAAAGATATAAATACAAGGCCATACCTCTTAATTTATAGTCCTAGATATTGTAGAGTTATTATGTAGTATTTTTCTCCATAAGCCTCATACAAGTAATATTACCATGCCCAAATCTTAATCCAAGCAACAACAACCAAGCCAAGTTTCCAAGGAGAGAAGGATCAAACAAGCTTCATTTACCAAATACTCTTTGATTCATAAACCAAACAAACCACTCAATAAATCATTTGGATCTCCCAATGAAGATAAAGTATTTTGTGTCTTTTGCATTTTAGTTGTGCTTTCATTTGTCTTTTGCACCCCTAAGATATAGGCTTGCAGTATAAGTGTTAATGTGTTTATTGAAGTTTTTATTTCTTGAATTAACATGTTACTAACCTCCCTTCTTGTATTCCTATGATCACATGTTCAAAAATTTTCCTATCTTAATTTCAAAGCTTCATAATGAAGCATTTTTCAAATTAGATTGATAAAAGGTAAGACAATTACATTGATACATAGGTGTAATCCTAACTTTAATATCTTCAATTTCACTAATTTTAAATTCCTTGAATTCTATCATATATGCATTGATTAGATATTATAACAGGCTCTTGGTTGTTGGTCAGTCACCAATAAAGCACTCAAGTTGGACTCACATAAAGATAATGTGTGGTATACACATCCAGGTATGCATTTATTTTCCTTTAAATTAGTAATCGCATTACTATATTAAAGTTAGGGGGTGTAGACACTAAATTTGAATTATATAGCACATACTTCTTATATATTTAACAAGTACTTCTCATGGTTGTACCCTTAAGTTCCTAGACATTTCTTCTAAAAGGATCACATCAGCTATATCTTATGCCTATTTTTTCTCTTAGTACAACCATATTTTATTCTAATGACCAAGATTTTATGCTAATTAATTTTATATAAAACAAATTATTATCATCCTATATAACTGTTGATGATTTAAAATTGTGCTTGATCTTAACCAATCAACAATGGGAAGTTTCAAAGTATGGAACAATGCGGCTTGAAACAACCTCCAGATTTTAGAGATGCTGGTCTCTTCTTTTGTATTGGGTGTTGGGGAAAAGGGATAGGAGATTAAACATAAACGCAAAATGTAGGAATTGAAACCTAACTATGGTGATGTGCCTGAGTGTAATCCTAATCCTAACCTAAGCACAGTGAGACTATTATAGGATTCAATTACATTTAAGAGTAGAGAAGTGCATGATCAATGTAAAAGGTTGAAATAACAGAAATAGAGGCTCACAATAGGGAGTTCTTTTACTGAGACATAGAGAATGTCAACAAAGGCATAGTGCTCAATCTTCTTAATAGAATTTTCCAATCACATAAGAGGTGCAAAAGTCACGTACAACTATGTAAACATTCAAACTCAAGAAAATGAGACAAAAGCAAATGACATCCCTAATCACAACTTTAGAAAATCTATAGTATAGACTACTTCACAAATGACACAGATAACACCCACCAAGGCATGAAGCTTAATATTCTTAATTCATTTAGCCATATAAGAGGCACAAAAACATGCACAGTTATATCAACTTTATAACTCAAGAAAATTGAGATAAGAGCAAATGATATTACTGGTTAAAAACTACAGAAAGTTTAAAACTATCAAAAAATCCCCCCCTTTCTTTGATTTTACAATTCTTCTTATATAGCTTCAAATGTCTCCTTGCATCATTTTCTTTCCCATGTAATTCCACTCCATCCTTCACTTGTAGGGGACAAAATAGATGGCACATTTAATGCCTTGTATGCATCCTAGTCTTATCCAGAACTGCCCTAACTGTGGCATGGTAATCCATGTCTAGCACCTTCCTTTGCACCTAAAATTCTTCATTCCATCACCTATATGGGTGCTCATCTATCTACTCTACCTCTCCCTATGGGGGACAAATAGATGGCATCTTCAATTCTTACAAGCCCCAAAAACTACCTGGTGCACTGTTCTATCTACCAAGAATAACTCCTATCGAGTTTATTTCCATCTTTGTTGTAACTGATAGACGGGCACTCTATCCTGTTGAAATGGAAGAGGTCACTTAGTCAATCAATGAAAATTTTGCTTTTGTCTAGAAAGATCTAGAAAATGACACTTGGCCACTTCTACTTTCTCTACATTTTGCTCAGGAATGCTCTACCTTCGACAATTGTCGTAGTCTACTTCCTCAATACTTTGCAGTTTTATCAAAATAAAAACCATCGCATCCCTTGGTCAGGCAAATTTTTAGGAAGGGATGGATGCATGTGGTAGTCTTTGCATGTTAACACTTGGTGCTTCCTTAGTCCTTTGAAACAACATCTGAGACCCACCACAATCTTCATTCGGTAATTAGGCTTGAAGATGGTCTCTCAAAAATTGACACGTGGTGATCTCCACTACTCCTAGGAAGATACGTGGCATCTTTCATTTCTCTGTCTAAGGGTATGTGGTGCCTTCCACTTTTTCTTGGGATGGGGTAGAAAGGGAGTTAGAGAGTGACACTTGGCAACCTCCACTGCACTTCAGCAATTGAGCAAAATGAAATTATGCCCTCATGTGTTGAGTGAAAGCATTGGAACTATGCCACCTAGATGCTGACACGTGGTGGCTTCCACTATTTCTTCAAAAAGGTAGTTTAGGGCCTCTACAACTACCACCTGGCACTTTTCACTCTCTCTACTACTTAGCTCATTGAAAGTCTTTGTCAAAACTAGAATGAAATATGGGTGCCTCTATGAGACATGAATGCTAGCACGTGGTGCATTCCGCTTAACTTCCACTAGGTTTGTGGCACGATCCATGGTTCTCTGGAAAGTTACAAAAAAGGGCCTCAGAGGATGCTAGCTGGCTAGCTTTATGTTTTTAAAGGTGACACTTGGCAACATCTGCTCAAACTTGATATTTGGGAAAAAATGAGATGAAGGAAACAAGAAGGGGAAAAGACTCATGCTCAGAGGGTGACACTTGGTAGCATCCACTGCACTTTGACACTTAGGCAAAAATGAGCTTGTCCTCTACTCCAAAACACTACCACTATGTCCAAGGTGTGTAGGAACCAAAATTGTGGTGCTTGAATCAAAAATAAAATAAATACAATGTAGAGTAAAAATTACTCTATAATTACTGGTGACACTAGGACTTTTGAGCCTGCTTAAAAAGAACCTGACTCCCGCTTGATCAAAATTTCAAAATTTACAGCTTCAACAGTGTTGTTTGGTAGATAGACCACTCATGGTCAGATAATCCTTGCTTGCTCTACAATTCAATGAAAGCTAGATCCAAGTTACTGAGATCCTAATGTGAAAAGGTTTGCAGGATCTAGACCGTGGCTTTCAGCTTGAATTCTAGCTAGAAAATAGGAATCAGAATAGTTTCAACCTCTGAGGCTGAGGAATCATCTCACAAGTTTTGGAAAACTATTTGATCCCTTTTTTTAGCCAGTAGTAATGGTTCAATTTGGTCCACCATCAGCATCGTCTTTGCATCTAGAAATGGGGAAGGAAGGCCTAATCACACTAGATCTTCAATATGTTGTCTCCTTTTACTGATGCCTTCCTTCACAACTTCAAGACATTCTCTATAACTGTTGGCTGTGGCATTGCGACTGAGCTCCTCATTGACCCATTTTGTGGTGGACATTCTATCAGGGATCCTCATAGCTGCCAATGTTACATCCATTGTGTCATAGAGATTTTGTAGCAATGAATGGGAGTCTATGACTCTTTTAGAGATCATGGCTAGAGTGTTCTCTACTGAATTCTCCACCCTCTCACATAATTGTTGTGCGCTAAGTAGGAAGGTAGAAAATGGCCTGAGCTAGATAATCTCTAAAGAGATTCTCTCCCATGCTAACTCATAGAGCTCCTTCACCAACTGTGCGACTCTGACACCTTTTGGCCTATTAGCTAGCTCAATTGTTAGTCACAATGTCCTCTATTTCTCTGCTTAAAACTGGGCTTGAAAAGTCATAGCCTTGTTTTGCTCCTCTAATAGCCCTTGCTGTGATTGGGTAACTTGCAGTTGAAGTCCTTCGAATCTTCCCTGTAATGTTGCATTCTCCCACCTAAGGGATGTGGCTGCATCTTTAGCAAGTGCGAGCTCTACTTTTAATGAATTTATCTGGGCCTAGACTGCCCATTGAGTCTAGAGGGAAACAATATCTTGCAACTGTTTATGCAGACTAGCTATTTCATTGTCTATCTTATTTATTTCTTTGGCCAAACTGTTATAGTTTGCCTTCTCCTTGGCCAAATCAGCCTCCATCTTTTGTAGTCTTCTTGATTTCTTCAAATAATCTTCTATGAATATAGAAGTGGATTCGGTCAGTAGCTCATCTCTATCTTGGGGCCTGAACAGGGACATGTCAATGGCCACTGCATTCATGGTATAGTCCTCCAACTACATTTACTCACTCAACATAGCAATGTTGGGTGACAAATGGATCACCATTAACTTCTGTTAGATGGGGTCAAATTGTGACCTCAAGTGTGGGACAACTAGTGCTTTATTCTCTTTAATTCTCTTCTCTAACTGGGCCTCTCTTGCCTTTCTAGCAGCATCGGCCTATGTTTAGAAGGTAGAAGGGGATGCAATATGGCCTCCTACGAAAGGAAATCCTTGTGGCAGGCCATATTAGAGAGCCATTGGCTGGGTAAGGGTGAGCTACAGTGGTATATTTTTGGGGACAGAGGGAGAGAAATGGGGTAATGTTAGGGCCTAAGGTGCTGATGATGGGGTGGCTTATGAGATGGGAATGGCAATAGTGGCAAGAGGCATCATCTGACTAGGTGGAGGCACTATGCCAATAGGGTGAGGAATAAATTGAGAGGGAGGGGTGAGTAATACTTACCTAAGGGGAATTTTTAGTGCTCTATGTTGGTTGTTGTGAAGGCTCCTCTTCCTCCTCTGAATCTAATTAAAACTGCACCCTCTTTCTCTTTTTGGGTGTCTCTGCATCTGGCTACATTTGTCTCCCTTTTGCCTCTACTATTACTAGTGGCACATGTGGAGAACTGGGGACTTTAATTACTCTTGATATTTGGGAAGCCTATGGTGGTGATGACACCACACTCCTTTATTTTTTTGTGATAGCTGTAGTTTACCCTGAAGTCTATAGTTGTTGGCTTGGTCCTACTCCAGCTACTTGCTCCACCCCAAGTGTCAGCATTTGGCTCATTTTTGGGCTAGATGCAGGGGATGGATGTCACTCATCCCAGAGCTCTTCCCACCTTTCATCTAAATCTACACCTCTAAAAGCATGGGTGATCTATGAAATTTCTTGCCTATATTTCCAATAGGCCTCAATTTTCTCTGCGTCCTAACCTTTGTTCCTCAATGTCCTTCTCAAACCAGAGGTCATCCTAACCTTGGGATCATAATCCCTCTATTTTTCATAAAAGGTTTCCCATGGCCTATTATGTGGGAGGGGCAGGTCTGTCAGTTCAACATAGAGACCAAGAGCATCTTTTGTAGGGTTTTTCCTAGTTTCCCAAAAGGGGCAACTTTCATGCACAATCCTGGCTCCAATTCTATTTTTTTGCACCATAGAAGCTATGTAATTAGCTAGGTCATAAACCCATTTGTCTTCAACCAATAGGAACCCTAAGAAGGCTAGTTTCCTCAGCAACACAGTCTCAGCTTCTCTTGCTCCTAAGCTTACATTGCCTGCCATCCATAGGAGATTATACATATTCCTTTTCTTCTTCCCAAAACCATATTCATTATCAACCACTGACACTTGCCTGGCAACCTCTAGGAATGCTAACTGAAGAGCTAAAACCTTTGGTAGCAAAACTGGCTCCCCACAAAATTCATGAACCCTTAAGGTTGTGTGATGGGCCCCAAAATAGAAGTCACATGGGATGGGACAACTAACCAGGAGGTTTATAACACATGGGAATAAACTATTTATAATAGGCTCAGGCTTGAGGAAATGAATAATAGAGGTGATGAACAATTCCCAAAAATCATACATGTCACTAGTTTTTGATAAAACATGTGTCCACGCAGACACAAGAATGGTCCTTTGGGGGTCAAAAGCTAGGTCATATAGGTTTAGGCTCATAAATTAGGAGAAAAGGTCAGGGTTCTAGTGCAGTATAAGATGGAACAAAAAGGAAGAATACCTGAATATCCCTTTTGCCCTAAATTGGGTTAACTACTCCACCATTGAGAAGGTGATGTGCTCAGAGAAGTCAAGTTGATATTCCTGCATCTTATCAACTATTTTCAGCCTGAATAGGATGGCCATTTACTCTGTATATATCATTATGTCATCCTTCATGCCAAAGATGAGGGCCATTATTGATAGCACATCTTGGCTGGAAAGCATGAACTGAGTTCTTGATATAAGGAGTGTGGGTACCATTGTATCACCATCAGCATTTACAACTCAAACCTCATAAACCTTATCTGATTATTGACATTTGCTCATGTCCTTTACATCCTATCAATGGTGGGGAAGGTGGTGGTACTATCATATTGTAGGGCTAGCATGTCCCTGATAGCTTGTGGGGTGACCTATAGAATGAAGGGACCCTATTGAATGGTGCAAGATTATGGGTGGAGCAAGTCCGTGCATAATTTGATCACATCATTACATGGGTGCACATCTAGGATAATGAATTGAGCCAATTGTGAGGTCCATATCCTCATTTTGAATGTCTCATATTGCCTTTCTCTAGCTCTTTGGAGACACCTTTGGTGTGCCCCTTCTTTTAGATTCTTGTTACTGGCCCTTTGCAAGATTAGGTCCATGATTCCATCTGCATAATCCCTTACCCTTAAAGGGTCACTGGTCTAACCGACTGCCAGAGCTTTGTTCTTAGGTAGCTTCTTAGTGATTGCATAGGAGCTATAGCATATGATTTGCTAGCCAATAACCTATTAAGGTATCTAGGTGTTCCTATTCCTTGTTGAGAATATGATGCTCCCACCATCTCTATATCTCTTGTATGATACCTAGTATGATCCTTGTGCAAGATGGAAACACGCTCGCTGAAGCAAACTTTCACTAGACGCTAGCAATTGCAATGAGCAAGATATTTTCACAGGAATGCTTAAGAGTTTGTAAACTTTAAAATTTTCTAAGGAATATTTATGGGCCTATCAAGTCCCAAATAGCATTAATTTTGGATGACCGCTAGAAAATCCTACTCAATCTTTGGGAAATAGTGAGGTGGACATGTTATGTGATGCAAGGTACCTTAGAGATCTCAAAAGATTTGGGGAAGAATTCAATGTGGCAAAATTTAAAGAATTAAAATTTATAAGACGCTGACTCTATGTTTAAAATGCTTATTTTAAAAGAAAAGCGGGAAAATAACTACAAAAATCAAAACAATGTGGAAATGGGAACATACCTAACTACATTAATTAAATATCCTTATTTCCCTCCAAGATCAAAAATGAACTTTCCAACATCTTCTTTATGACAAGCCAATTTATGTTGACATACCAGTGATTGAAATGGGTATATCATTGATGAAATGTCCTCTGCATCAGCCACACAGATTTGCCTACATTCAAATGAGTCTGAGTCGAATATGTTTTTGACATCCATAAACTCTATTTGTCCTTGAAAGCCCATTGAATATTGGTTCTTCATGCTATCATGTGTCATCAAGAAATCATTGGCTATTGGTTCTTTACTCAGTGCCTTCTGATATCCATCACCTTTTGGCTTGTCTCCTTTAAATTCTAGCTTTATTACATTAGCATGCTCCTTGATGACTTCATCCTCTTGAAAGGATAAATCTGAAAGTTGGCGTTTCCTCTCCATACTCAGTTGAGTCTCAAAGATATCTTCTCCATATTCAGCTAGTTCATGGCTAAGAATAAGGTCACCTATCTCAATGAATTGATCAAGGGAGTGTCCATGCTCCTCCATATCTTCTTTCAAAGTGAGTAAAAAGATAAAAATGATCTCTTCCTCATCAGAAGTTAAGGGAGAAGCTGGTGACTTGTCCTCTTGTTCATCAAAGGGGGAATCTATGGTGATTTCCTCCTTATCTATACTTATGGAATCCTCTTGACTAGCCATGAATTGAGTGTATTCCTTTTCATACTTATTTGCCTCCTCCAAAACATATTCTTCTTCGAAAAGGGGTGAAGAAGAAGGCTATAATGGAAAACAAGAATCTTCTTGAGTAAGGGTGGAAAGGACTTGAGGGGAAAGTGAGAGTTTGGGGTTCTCTTGACTTGCTACTATTATAGTATCTTCATTATTGGGGAAGTGACCTTGACAGGTTGGACCTTGGTCAAGAATAAGGGTGGTGTATGTCTGATCTAAAATTTGTGGTGGTGAATATGAAGTTTGGTAGACTTGGTAAGGCTAGTTCTTATGAACGCTTAACCTATGTTATATAAATGCAATCAATCCACACATGTCCAACTTCTCATATGTAAGCTCTTGCCAATTTGCCCTTTCAATGGGATCCCATTCTCTTTTAATCAGATCTATCGCATCCCTTACTTGATGGATGACATGACAAGGAATTTCTTGGCCATATCCCCTTCTGCTGTCAAGTTCTAACACATATTTTTTAAATCCTAGAAATGCTTTTTTGAAAGTGAAAATAAGGTTAGGTTGAACATGGGATGTGACATATTGGGGAGATTGGGCATAAGATTGGTATAGCTCATGACCATATGCAAACTCGTTACATGACATGATTCCAAGAGAAGCTTGTTCTTGATTAAAAATATATGGAGGAGAATAAGACTCATAGATATGAGTAATGGAATTATACATACCAAAACGTGATTTATTAATGATACTGCTTGATTGGTTGATGAATCAAATTCATTGTTGGTGTTGATAAAAACCTCCAAAGGCTAATTGGCTAAAGAAAACACCAAAATTTCTTCAACTCCTTGAAAGATCGGTCCCACCGGGTGTGCCAGAAATTGTTGATGATTTAAAATTGTGATTTATCTTAACCAATCAACAATGGGAAGTTTCAAATTGTGGGACAGTGTGGCTTGAAACAACCTCCATATTTTAGAGAAGTTGGTATCTTCTTTTGTATTGCGTGTTGGGGAAAAGGGATAGGAGATTAAATAGAAATGCAAAATGCAGGAATTGAAACCTAACTATGGTGTTGTGCTTGAGTGTAATCCTAATCCTAACCTAAACACAGTGAGATTATTATAGGATTCAATTACATTTAAGAGTAGACAAGTGCATGATCAATGTAAAAGGTTGAAATAATAGAAACAAAGGCTCATAATAGGGAGTTCTTTCACTAAGACACAGAGAATGTCAATAAAGGCATAGTGTTCAAACTTCTTAATAGAATTTTCCAATCACATAAGAGGCACAAAATTCATGTACAATTATGTAAACCTTCTAACTTAAGAAAACAAGACAAAAACAAATGACATCCCTAATCACAACTTCAAAAAATCTATAGTATAGACTACTTCACAAATGACACAGATAACACCAACCAAGGCATGGAGCTTAATCTTCTTAATTCATTCAGCCACATAAGAGGCATAGAAACATGCACAGTTATATCAACTTTATAACTCAAGAAAATTGAGACAAGAGCAAATGATATTACTGGTCAAAAACTATAGAAAGTCTAAAACTATTAGAAAATCCCCCCACCTTTCTTTGATTTTACAATTCTTCTTATATAGCTTTGGATGTATCCTTGCATCGCTTTCTTTCCTATGTAATTCCACTCAATCCTTCACTCACATGGGACAAAATAGATGGCACATTCAATGCCTTGAATGCATCCTGGTCTTATCCAGAACTGCCCTGACTGTGGTGTGGTGATCCATGTCTAGCACCTCCCTTTGCACTTGAAATTCCTCATTCCATCACCTATTTGGCCACTCATCTATCTACTCTTCCTCTCCCTATGGGGGACAAATAGATGGCATCTTCAATTCTTACAAGCCCCAAAAACTACCTAGTGCACTGTTTTATCTACTAGAAATAACTCCTACCGAGTTTCTTTCCATCTTTGCTGTAACAGATAGACGCACACTCTATCCTATTGAAATGGAAGAGGACACTTAGTCAATCTATGAAAATTCTCCTTTTGTCTAGAAATCACTAGAGAATGACACTTGGCTACTTCTTCTTTCTCTATATTCTACTTAGGAATGCTCTGCCTTTGACACCTATTGTAGTTTGCTTCCTCGATACTTTGTAGTTTTATCAAAACAAAACCCACTGCGTCCCTTACTCAGGCAAATTTTTAAGAAGGGATGGATGCACATGGTAGTATTTTCATGTTGACACTCGACGCTTCCTTAGTCCTTTGAGATAACATCCAGGACCCACCACAATCTTCATTTGATAATTAGGCTCAAAGATGGTCTCTCAAAAATTGACACGTGGTGATCTCCATTGCTCCTGGGAAGATACGTGGCATCTTTTATTTCTCTATCTAAGGGTATGTGGTGCCTTCCACTTTTTCTTGGGATGGGGCAAAAATGGACTCAGAGAGTGACACTTGGCATCCTCTGCTACACTAAAGCACTTGAGCAAAATGAAATGACACCCTCATGCATTGAATGAAAGCATTGGAACCATGCCTCCTAGATGCTGACATGTGGTGGATTCCACTATTTCTTTAAAAAGGTAGTTTAGGGCCTCTGCAACTACCACTTGGCACTTTCCACTCTCTCTGCTACTTAGCTTATTGAAAGTCTTTGTCAAAAGTAGAATGAAACACAAGTGCCTCTATGAGATGTGGATGCTAGCACATGGTACATTTTGCTTAACTACCACTAGGTACGTGGCATGATCCACAATTATTTGGAAAGTTACAAAAAAGGGCCTCAGAGGATGCCAGCTGGCTAGCTTTGTGTTTCAGAAGGTGACACTTGGCAGCATCTGCTCAAACTTGATACTTGGGCAAAAAAGAGATGAAGGAAACAAGAAGGGGAAAATGACCCATGTTCGGAGGGTACACTTGGTAGCATCCGCTGCACTTCAACACTTAGGAAAAAATGAGCCCGTCCTCTGCTCCAAAACTCTACCACTATGTCCAAAGTGCTCAGGAACCAAAATTGTGGTGCTCGAATCAAAAATAAAATAAATACGACGTAGAGTAAAAATTACTCTACAATAACTTTTAGGAATGTATCTATTTTACATCTTCCCAAACACTTCCATCATAGCTATATGCCTATGTTGATGCTAATGTCTTATGCTAGACTAAGTGTCCATTACCCTAAAGTCATAAAATTTTCAATTTTAATGTATCCATATCATTTATCTATATGATTTAATGTGATATATTATAAAAGGGATTCGTATATATACCAGATCAACCCTAATTCATTATTCACGTACAAGGCAAGTTAGGGAAATCACTTAATCAAGAATTCAAGTGAGAAAAGCTTCCCTATTCTTTCATATTTAAATATTATTCATAAGAACAACCCAGTTATAGTTTTGGTGTAATTAAATAACATTCCATGATCCCTATTTTACAATTTATAATATAGGTCACTCTATGTACTTATCACACATTACATCCTTATGCACACACAATCTAACACATAGGGGATAAATACATATGTATGAGGCCATTTTGGATTATTCACTATGTGATTAGTGTTCATTAACATAGAGGTCATTGGGGTAGATTAACACCATGTACCCACTAACCCATTTTTTCCACATCCACTCTTAGTGTGATGAAACTAGGGTTTGATCATTTGAAAAAGAGAAATAATTTATGTACATGATCTGAACACATTAGAAAAAAAGATATAAAAAAAGTAAAAGGTTATATGTGGTCATATTTATATCCATTAAATATTTTTTACTAGAAAACTATGTATAATTCAAGCACTAATGTTGATGTAATTATCTAGGTCCAACACAAACATCCGAGGCCACATAATGTAAATTTACAAAACCTATAAATTGGCCTATAATATATATCTAGTTTAGTTCCAACCTATTCCATATCATATCTATACACACAAATTAAAACTAACTTATTACTCTTGTTTTCAATTTATTACAATATCAATCAATAGGTGTACTTTATATTTGAAGCATATCTCAACATTTATATTAAGAACATTTACACACACACACACACACACACACACACACACACACACACACACACACACACACACACACACACACACCTTGTGCTTATTTACTTATATATTTTTAAACCTATACTATATTGACCAAACTCAATTTAGGGTTAAACACATCCTCCTTTGAGTAATATTTTGTATCTCTCTTATATTGGATGTTGATAAAATCATTTTATACACATGTTAAACCTTTTATTTATAGTTTTTATTTTGATGGATTCTTTACTTCCATGTGTTACATGTCATTTTTCACTTGTCTTATGTTGGATTTTCTATAGATAGTTTACAATATCTTCAAATCCTTGTTTGATATAAGTTTTCACTTGTCTTATATTGGATGTTTCTAGAGTAGTTTTCACTCTATTTTTATTCATTTTGTTTGATTTTATTTGTTTACCTATATTAACTTGGATGTTATCATATTCATTTTTATATCTTTGCATGATTACATTTTCATCTTCTTATATCGGATGTTTATTTTTCTAGTTTTTTTACATATTATGTTTTTTAATCTTACATTTTGATGTGAATTATGATTATTACTATTTCCCCCCAAAAAAAATTATTAAATTCAAATTAATTCAAATAATAAATTACAAATCATACATGATAAATAATATTCCAAAGGAATAAATAAGCAAAGGAGAGATAAGCCTCCAAATTAGAAGCAACATAATCACCATAATAGGGGAAGTGTCAGCATAAAACAAAGTGATTACAAAAATAAAATATAAGCAACATAACAAGTATGTATTAAAATATAGTACCAAGGGCCTAAAAATTATTAATAAATATATCCCATATATTCTTTAATCCTACCCTTTTTACCTTTCTTATTTTTAATAACCTACCACACCCTTTGAGAGGGATCTACCATGATAATATAGAAACATAATGTTTTATTTTCTAAATATGCATGTAAAATTAGAAGTTATAAATTTTAATGTATTACCAACTTTGTATTAAAATATAAGATATATGATTCATTACCTATATTCGCTCCCCATGATGGGTTTCTCATATAAGTATTTTTATCTTCTCTTATTTCCTCCTAAGCAAGCATAAAGCCCTCAACTTGTGTATCTGGTTCTCCATATTTATTATTTTATAGATATGTTCTAATATTATTTCACTCTCCTTGATCATAAATTTCATCCAATATCTCATTATATTGATGAATCAATCATTTAGAGTTTGATTTTATCCCTTTTCTTTTTTAGGTAGGTGCATGAGATTGGGTACATGTAGTTAGAAGGTGACTTGGTAGTTTAAAAATAAAACATTGAGATTTATTATCATAATCAAGTACATGAATGTGTTAATTTTTACATATCTACTAATTAATTTATTTATAAGGCTATTGATAAGATCAATCTCCTCATAAATGCAAGCATATGTGCAAAATATGTATTTTTTATGTATGTAATGAGATAGGATTGACATGAAACTTATCCTATCTAAGAGATACAAACTTAGAGAAGGTTAATTAAATATATCATATTTATAGTTAATATATTGAGATATTCTCAAATGGATAGACTAAAACTAAAAAGAGGAGCACTTGTGACACAACATCAATAGAAAAGTTCTAAAGCCTCTACGAAATCAATATAATGAAATAGCCCTAACTAAGTCTTCTAATATTAGAATTAATTTGATTTATTATTACCAATATATCAACATAAATAAGGGTAATGGTTTAAAAAAAAAACTAAAAAGGGTAAGGAACCATGGTAGATAAATTAGGGCTTAAGTAACCTATGATGGGAAATATCAAGTTTGAAAAACCCTTTAGCCACACTAAGTATAAATGTAGAGGAGATTAAACTAAGAATTTACACATTAATTCAAGATATTAATTATGTAAATTATATCCATAAAATTAAATATATATGGTTAGAATATATATACCTTGAATGAAACATGTTGAGCCTTAATCTCCTCCTACAATGGTGTTTCATAATAGATTGTTCTGGTTGTAAGGATCAAAAAGGTTGACAGAAGGTATAAAATAAAATGAATCCTCCTATTGCATCAAATATTAAATGAGATAATGTTTTTCACTCCAAGATAAGATATAATAAATGGATTCTCTAAATGTATATTTGAGTACAATCAAAAGCAATGATAGTGAAAAAAATGAATGTTCCTCTCTATTGGATTGAAATGGGGATTTTTATTTCTAATGGTGAGTGATCCTAACCTTTCCTAAAGATTAAATTTATGTCATCAACAAACTTGGATGTTGTTATAAATATTATGGTTTAATCTCTAACTATATCAGTTAGGACTGACTTAGTTTCAAAACATATTCCATAACTTTTGGACTACATTGACCTTGATTTACTTAATTTGAAAATTATTGAGAATGAAGAACTAATACATTGATAGGGGTCATTATAGTCATAACATATGGGTGTTATTATAGTTATAGGTTATTAGGAGTGATATATATTATGGGATCTAGTATGAGGGAAGCGTAGTGGATATAGGAATGATAGAATAAAAAAATGTTTCTCATGAAGCACCACCAATCTATCCACCCCCTTCTTAGTGCACCCTTTAAGGCATGCGATTAGAGAGATTGAAATTAGACAAGTCAATGTAAGAGGGAAAGTTTCAACAAATGATTAGTTTTTAAAATAGTATATGTATATATGTCCCACTTGAATCTCATCACTTGTCACTATAGTGTAACATGGGATGGTGATTTGAGAAAGAAAATAACAACACACTAACTAAAATATCTCAAAATGAAATATTGAAAGAAATGTTGGAAGTGAAATAATAAAAATTACATATACATACCTTGAATTACCTTTATCAATGAATGGTCACATGTTTTATCTATATTCTTGATCATGGAGGGTGTAATAACTAAATTTTACAACCTTAGGGATACAAAGCTAGAGATCAAAATAAACAATCACATTAAAATCAAAGTAAATGAAAAGTTTCATGAAAAATGTAAGTTATTATAAAATGGGGGAAATGGG